>JBBBDQ010001342.1:0-22500 GCA_037127315.1 Ascarosepion bandense
AAGCTGTTTCAATATTTCAATCCTTTATAAAAACATTGTTCATACATCAGTCAGTTAAGTGCCACACGTGAAACACGCTTGGGCGATCATGTCTCGAATAGACATGACTGACTGATTATCCCGCAGTAGGTTGCCATTGCTTTCTGCGGTAGACTGGTTGCCAGCCAAGGCTACAGAACCCGATCTGTCCTGTTATTTAACCCATAACTGGGAGGAAGAGACGGTTTAATACCTTTCCTAAGGGTATTTGCGCGTAAGTGAATGCAAGGAATTCAACTGGAATTCGAACTCGGCTCCCCGATTTCTCGTTCCGAGCCGATATCCACTGCTCCACAACGCACCTCCTTTCATACATCATGATGCATTTATTGATTCATTTTCTATGGTTTAATACATTAATTAAATAATTGTTATTGACGTCTATATTTCTTTAAAGGCTACTTTATTTTTGAATGATTTTAAGTTTAAATTTTTCTGACGGCAAACATCAATCATTCCTTTTTCTTTTAATTACATCACCCCAAGCAAGTCAATAATACCACTTTATGAATTATTTTTTTAAATTATGTAATATTTTTTAGAAGTTGATGATATAATAATGATTTAGTGATAGAAGTATAACTCGTTAACCCATAGCTGCGGGGAAAAGAAGGGTATTTCCCAAGGGTATTTGCACGTAAGTGAATATAACAAACTCAACTGGACTTAGAACTTGGCTCTCCGATTATCACTTCCTAGCCATTATCCATTACACTACCCACACATACAAGCTTACAACAGCTAGTAAGCGGTCACCCATCTAGTTACCGATCAGGTTTGACGTTGTTTAACTTCTTTGATTGTGCGCACACCAGTATTGGTTGATTGTTTTTCTTTTATGGCATATCAACACCTCATTTATTGCCAACTAAATTTTATTTATTTATTACTGGTAATACCTTTTTTTTCAACAATTTATTGTTGTTTTTATATGTTTTGTGTCTAGTAATACTTTTTTTCTTTTCGAGTACCAAGATTCATTGGGATTTGTTTTTAAAGGCAGTGTCCCCAAGTCCCCAAGTCTTACCCTGTTATTTAACCCATAACTGGAGGGAATGGACGGATTAATACCTTTCCCAAGGGTACCAGTGCTTAAGTAAATGCAGGGTATTCAACTGGAATTCGAACTCGACTCACCGATTTCTCTTTCCGAGCCGATATGCTCTGAACCACGCACAACAGTCACTAAACGCTTACAGCACCTGGTATTCCCATCTAAGTACTGGCCAGGCTCAACGTTGCTTAACGTTGCTTAACTTCGGTGATCGAGCGAGAACCGCTGTATACAACGTGATATGGCCTTAAGCACGCACCAATGTTTCAACGTGATGAGCCATATGACATCAACGTGACATTATGTTTGGTATCGATACCTAGCCAGTGTTTATTATTAACAATGTTACCAAAACAGAACTGATAAAAAGTTGCTTGGTTAGACAGAGTGTATCAACAAAGTTAACCATAACACGTGTTTCATGAAATTTTCGACACGATACCAGAGTGTTGCCCATTTACTTGTGTTCTAATATAGATGATACGCTTTAGTGAATGTGGATATTATCAAGCTTTGTCATTTATGATTGTCCGATAGGTCGATCATAAATTTAAGCAGATTTTCACAAAATAAAGCAAAGTTGATTTAATACTCACTTGACCTTTGAACTGTGTTGACAGGTAACAGACACTCCCTACTAACTATATTTTCAAAAAAGATATCTTTTTAATCCAATTAAATGAGTTTTGTTATTCTTAAACTACTTATTGAATTCTTTATTTCTTTAAAGGCTACTTTATTTTGGGAAGATTTTTAAAGTTTAAATTTTTCTGGTAACAAACATCAATAACGGTTTTTTATCATTTTACTTCAAGTAAAGCGATAATTTCACTGAGAAGAAAGGGGCTATTGAGAATGAAATAAAATTAGAAAATGAGAGTTAGGAGAAAGGAAAAATAAAAGAAGCGAATTCAGGCAGACAGAATGTCGTTTGATATCGCATTTCGTTATTGGCAGTTAGTTTCACAAAAGTGTGACAGAAGAAACTATTAAAATAGAACTTACGGTTACATCTATTTCAGCAGTAAAACTATCAGACCTAGTTTCCAATATCGTCAGTCAGTTAAGTGCCATACGCGATACATGCTTTGGGCGATCATGTCTCTTTCGAGACATGACTGACCGGACAGAAGATTATCCTGCAGTATGCTGCCATTGCTTTTTGTGGTAGACTGATTGCAATGCTATAGAACCCAGTCTATACTATTATTTAACCCATAACTGGAGGTAAGAGACGGATTAATACCTTTCCCAAGAGTGTTTGTGCGCAAGGAGTCCAACTGGAATTCGAAATCGGCTCCCCGTCGATATCAACTGCTCCACAACTTACAAAGATACCAATTAGAGAAGCTCATTAGAATAAATGCCATGAAAATATGTACAGTATTTACAATATTGTCCTCATCTTTGTTGTCCAACGTTTCGGCCGTTGTACGCTCTGGCCTTCTTCAGGTGCGAGGAGTTTCGAACCGAACCCTTTATTACAATCACTGGGGTATATCATCCTCATTCATTGCGTAAAGCCTCGATTGGAGGTCATGAGTTATCTCCCTCTAACCCTGTAAGTTATTTGTTCACCACTTCTGTAGCCTGGTATTGAACTCGCAACTCTAAGAGTGAAGTCAGGAACTAACCAACGTCTATAACCACTGGGCCATATGTCCATGTGTAATAAAAGGTTCGGTTTGAAATTCCTAGCACCTGAAGAAGGCCGGAGTGTACAATGGTCGAAATGTCGTACAAATGGCAACAAAGATGAGGACAATAGTTCGAATAATGTAAATGCTGTAAATACTACCTCATCTCAGAAATATGGACAAATATGTAAATATCTATAGAAAGCTATAGTGGGTGAGAAAATGACCGAAACCGAGGTGCCAGGTTAGGACCGATAACTTTACAGATTTTTCTTTGGATTTGTCAAGAATCTATATATAATAGGAGTACCAGACCAGCTGCAGCAGCAATATTTATTAAATTGGCGAATGGTCGATTTTTAATGATCAAGATGGATTCTAGCGAACAAAAATGTTTGGTACGACACAGTGAACCGACATTCTTAGGATAATAATATAATCGTCCCTTTTCATGTCAATTAAAAATGTGAGATCGAGAAAGCAGAATGAGTTGCTCTCTTGGAGATTCTCATCTGATGAAAAGCAAAAAAAGGTTTTCTTCAACATTACTGAAAGACAGCACTTTTCTTTTGGAAGTGCGAAAATTTTAAAGCCATTTTCTTTCCTGTTAAAAACAGATTCAAGGTCATTATCAAAGTTAACTTTGTATAAAATTAACATTCGTATCTATAACCTATATACCAACATAATTTTTATATTTTTTATAATTCAGTCAGTTAGGTTGCCATTTCTTTCTTCGGTAAGCTGGTTGCCAACTAAGGCTATAGAACTCAATCTGTCCTGCCGTTCAACTCATAGCTGGAGGGAGAAGAGATAAAATCAGTTATGTGCCATACGTGATACACGTTTGGTTGATCATGTCTCTTTCGATCCATGACTCACTAGGCTGAAGATTTCCCCGCAAAGGTTGCCATTTCTTTCTGCAGTAGACTGGTTGCCAACCACGACTATAGAACCCAACGCATTGCCATCACTTGCAAATATATTTGCATTCTGAAATGTTACCAGAAATTTTAGTTGAGGATTTAGAAATCTAATGGAGATTAACTAGAAATAGAATACGTTTCAGTCAGTCAGTTAAATGCCATACATGATACACGCTTGGGCGATCATGTCTCTTTTGATCCATGACTGACTAGGCAGATTACCCCGCAGCAGGTTGCGATTTATTTCTGAGGTAAGTTGGTTGCCAATCAAGGCTATAGGACTCAGTGTGTTCTATTATTCAACCCATAGTTGGAGAGAGAAGAGATGGATTAGTATTACGTGTATCTTTCCCAAGGCTATTTGTGCGGAAGCGAATGCAACGAATTCAACTGGACCTCGAACTCAGCTCTCCGATTTCTCATTCTGATTTGATATCCATTGCATCACAAACTACCTTTGTCTAATTGAAACCAAAATTATTAAATTATTATAGGATAATAAAAATACTATCAAAAACAATCCGAAACCGGCTTTCACTACACCAAAGTAATTTTTACAACATTTATGTAGTTAAAACCTAAGTTAAAACGTCAAGCAACATTTACATTATTTACATTCAAAATAATATCCTTATCTTTGTTGTCATTATTGCAAAGTTTTGGCCGTTTTTACCCAACACCCCCACCCCAGTCTTTTGCGGGTATCTTTCGATTTGGGTAACCTTAATGGAATTTCAAATCCATCTTTTATATCGTATGCAACAATCAGATTGTTCCTTTCCACTAATAATAATAATAATAATAATAATAATAATAATAGATAACTGGAAATTGAAATAGAAAAAATGTGGAAATTGAAAACAAGAGTCGTTCCAGTGAGAGTAGGTGCACTTGGAATGATAAAAAATGGAACAAAACAACACATTGAAAGAATCCCTGGAAACCCCAGCTTAAGAGATATACAAAAAATGTCTTATTAAGTACAGTCCACACACCAAGGAAAACTTTGTCTATGTAATGCTAGGGATGATAGGGGAGATAGAAAAAACATGAAATGGGGCCATAACAACACGCCACGACCTGCCTTAGGTCTTCCCGCAGACTTAGTTGGTAATGCGACCATAGCAGTAATCGAAAAATGATGAAAAATGACAACATAATTTATAATAATAATAATAATAATAATGCCTTATTCTAGTAAGTCACATAGTCAAAGAAAGTATTCAAATTATTGCAATATGTTTTCTTCTTTTTTAAGCCTGTCACCATTACCGGATCTATCCAGCCTGTACAGCAAAGCAAGTATAAGATAAATAAAAGCCTTTCCAGGATTCGTCTTTGGCGGCCATAATCTCAACAATATCCGATACACGGATGACACAGTGCTGATAGAAGACACGGAAAGGAAAATGCAGGACCTTCTACAGAAGTTAGCGAAAGAAAGTCAGAAGAACGGACTGATCATAAACCTCAAGAAAACTGAATGCATCGTCATCGACAAAAAGAGGAGACCAATATGCCAACTGCAAGTTAGAGAATCTAAAATAAAACAAGTAAAAAATTCACATACTTGGGAAGTGTTTTGACAGAGGATGGAAAATGCGACACGGAGATCCAAAGACGCATTGTCATGACCAAAGACTCGTTTCAGAAGCTAACCAAAGTACTGAAAGACAGGAAAAGCTCATTAGAAACAAAGAAAAGAGTGCTGGATTGCTACGTGATATCTGTCCTTCTGTATAGAAGTGAATGTTGGACGATCTCATCAAAGATGAAGAAGAGGCTTGAGGAAACAGAAATGTGGTTTTACAGAAGGATGCTGAGGATACCATGGACAGAGCACGTGTACAACGATGAGATGTGGGAAAAGATGCAAACGAAAAGAAAACTGATAATAAATATCAGGAGGAGACAAATGAGGTTCCTGGGACACGTAATGCGGAAAGAGGGCCTGGAGAAATTGATACTCACAGATCGGATAAATGGAAGAAGAAACAGGGGAAAACCGCGCGAGACGTACTTGTTAGGTCTAAGAAAATGTTTGATGGAGCTGGGCTTGGAAGTGATACCACGAGAAAATTGCTGAGGGCGACAAGAGACAGATCCAAATGGAAGTCAATGATCGCCTACACCCTGAAGAAACATGGCACGTGAAGAAGAAGAAGACCATTCGTACAGTTTGTATTGTTTTATTTTTTTGTTTTTTTTGTTTTTTGGTACCTGCCTCATAAACCTGCAGTCTATAAATCATAACATTTTATACGGCCAAGTTATTTTACATCAAGTATTAAAAATATTTAAGGTGTATAAGGTCAACACACTTAGGAAAAAGAAAATCACAGCGTAAAAGAGCTTTGGGCGTTACAAAGTAACGGATATATATATATATATATATAAGGTAGAACATTTGGTATATTTGTCAGGTAAATTCTGATAGAGACGAACTCAAAAAACTCAATGTTAAATTCATTTATTTAATTTAACAGAGTAATATAATAAAAATAATAATAATAATAATAATAATATATATATAATTTTTACACTAATAATAAAAATAATAATAATGCTATTATTAGAAAAAATATATATCCTAAATAACAGTAATAAAATAATATTAAGATAATAATAATAATAATAATAATAATAATAATAATAATAATAATAATAATAATAATAATAAACTACAGACCAATTACATGTCTTCCGACAACATATAAACTATTAACATCTATTTTAACAAAACAGACATATTTATTCTTAGAAAGAAATGACATGATACCGCTTGAACAAAAAGGGTGCAAACGTGGCTGTTATGGATGTAAAGACCAATTGCTAATTAACAAAATGATCCTGGAAAACTGCTACAGTACAAAGAAAAATCTTAGTACTGCCTGGATAGATTATCGAAAGGCATTCGATAGTGTGCCACACTCCTGGATTTTAAAGGCTTTAAATTTATACAAGATATCGCCCGTCATCATCAATTTCATCAAACAGTGCATGTCTATATGGAAAACAACCCTTTACCTCAATCATATAAATGGAACCTATAAGTCTGATGAAATAAACATCAAAAGAGGTATATTTCAAGGTGATTCCTTATCTCCCTTACTCTTCTGCATATCATTAATAGCACTAACCAGTCAACTTAATAAGACAGAATGTGGTTATAAAATAGGCCAAAAGAAAATAAGCCATCTATTTTACATGGATGACTTAAAGTTATATGCTAAGAATGATAATGAGCTGGAAGGTCTTCTGCAAACTGTAAAATGCTTCAGCGAAGACATTGGAATGAAATTTCATTTGAATAAATGTGCTAAAGCTACAGTTTTACGTGGATCAATACAAGAAACATCCTCAATTAGTTTGGACCCTGCTATAACAATAAAAGAATTGAAACCAGAAGAAGCTTATAAATACCTAGGTGTAAATGAGAGCGAAAACATTCACCATAAAAAAATGAAAGAAATAGTGCGTAAAGAGTACTATAGAAGGCTACGAATGATATTAAAAACTGAATTAAATTCACAGAACAGAGTTATGGCCATTAATAGCCTTGCAATCCCAGTTGTCCAATATAGCTTTAACATCTTAAACTGGACTCTAAACTCTTCTTTCTAAGCATAAGATGCATCATCCAAAGGCTGATGTTGACCGTCTATACATACCCCGTAAAGAAGGTGGAAGAGGTCTTATTCAGCTGGAATTGTCATACAAGACAACAACTATTGGCTTACTAACATACATAGAAACAACAAAGGATTGGATGATACAATTAGTAAGGCAACATGAAGAAAGAAAGAAAAATATTCAATAATAAAAGAAGGCAGAAAATACAAACAAGATTTACAGTTAGTAGATTCTGTCGAAAAGCAAAACAGAAGCCAAGAATCAACTATTGCGGCAAAAAATATGAAAATGAAAGCCAAAGATAAAGCTCTTGAACATATGAAACAGCGCTGGCAAGACAAACCTCTGCATGGCCAATATCCAGAACGTGCCAATAAATCCAATGTTGACAAAGTTAATACTCATCGATGGTTACGTGCATCTGGATTAAAGTCTGAAACTGAAGGCTTTATTCTTGCAGCACAAGACCAAAGTCTTTTCACTAGAAACTTTCAGGCAAATATTATGCATAATAATATGGATCCAAAATGCAGGTTTTGTGATAAACACCATGAAACAATAGACCACCTAATCTCAGGCTGTTCTGTGCTTGCCCCAAATGAATATAAAAATCGCCACAATAGAGTTGGGCAATATTTACATTGGGCAATGGGCAAACATTATGGAAAAGCTGTAAACAAACAATGGTATGAACATCACCCAGCACCGGTTACAGAAATAGAAGATGTAACCCTTCTATGGGATTACACCATCTACACAGACTGAAAAATTGAAGCAAACAGGCCAGACATTATTGTTAAAAACCAGAAGAAAACTTGTCTATTAATTGATATGGCTTGTCCAGCGGATTGTAACATAGCAATCAAGGAATTTGAAAAACTGTCAAAATATAAAGACCTGGAAATTGAAATAGAAAAAATGTGGAAATTGAGAACAAGAGTTGTGCCAGTGATAGTAGGTGCATTTGGAATGATAAAAAATGGAACAAAACAACACATTGAAAGAATCCCTGGAAACCCCAGCTTAAGAGATATACAAAAAATTGTCTTATTAAGTACAGCCCACACACTAAGGAAAACTTTATCTATGTAATGCTAGGGATGATAGGGAAGATAGAAAAACATGAAATGGAGCCATAACAACACGCCACTATCTACTTTAGGTCTCCCCGCAGACTTGGTTGGTAGTGAGACCAAAGCAGAAATCGAAATATGATGAAAAAATGACATAATAATAATAATAAATATATATATTTATATAGTCCATTTATCAATTGACTACTTTTTTCTTTTTTTTTTTTTTTTGAATGACCGAGAAATTGTTTTTTATGAAATACCGTTAAAAAATGTATGTGAGCGTCTGTGTATAATGTTTCTGGGGATATTTTGAAGATTAACTGTTGTATCATTTGAGTCTGACGAGCCGCAAGGTCATCATCGGCGGCGAAATATGTATTACCCATGAAATTGTAGAATATCTAAAATGTTTTCTAAACTATATATATATATATATATATATATATATATATATATATATATTTAGTGTATCGAGGCAGCAAGTAATTTTCTAAATATATGCTGTTAAATATAAGAGACAATGAATGTCTATTATGTTTAATCATGAGCCGATCTAAGCGTCGTATTTTTGCCTTAATTTCAGTTGAAAATAAAGACAAAATTTCTCCAACATTTGGATAATTATTTATTGATTTTCTTCTAAGCTTTCGCCATCTTCAGAGAGGTTGTTTAGACTGAAATATTATAACATCCACCAACACCGACGATTTTATTTTGTGTTGACATAAAACACCGGCAATAGTTACCAAAAATAATAAACGCAGTTCTTAAGTTTGCGATGCGGATTTATGACGTCACACCGCGGGATAGCGCGAAATGACAACAAAACCATGTAGTCAAATGCAATGTAATATGTTATTTCCGGATTTAAAGTTGATTTTATTGAGTGTTGGTCGTTTAGATTTGATGTACATGGCCTCCAATATCTGCAGGTTCCTCTTACTGTGTATATGAGTAAGGATCACCGTATTGTTGACCAAAATCTGTTTGATATTACCTACATGTTTATGTTTTTTAGAGAAATGTTGTTTTTTAATACTCTGATCAGAAAGATGACATGTAAGTCTACGGGAGAGCGTGGTTGTAGTAAAACTAATATATGTACTAGGTTTTTTATTAGTATCAGAGATGCAATCTCTGAATGGGCATGTAAATTGGTACACTACATTGGTTTTTTGTAAAGAATTTAGTTTAGTGCTTGTTGGGTTATTATAGTTTATGAGGTCAATTGTTTTAAACTTTTTATAATATATAATGAGTTTAATTTGATTATTACTTTCCACTGGTTTAACATTTCTACGTATTATGTTTTTGAGAGTTTTTTCATCTTGTTTATAATTATTATGTATTTGGTTGCAATAGTATAAGTTAATAGTGTTATGTTCATTTTGATGTAAACCATTATTATTAATGTTATCATTATTGTTAGAGCTATTGTTAATTTTGTTGAGATACATTTTAATTTGTTGATCAATAACAGTACCCTTTTACGCCCAAAACAACGGGAGACTCCAGTATATTTCGATTCAAACCAATTTAATTGAATAATATAAACATATGATGTCTCTATTTACTTTAATAATAATCCTTTTCAATTCTCTAAGTTTCTTGATGTTAAACTAAAATTCATCAAAGAAGGCGCCGTACTTTTTCCTACCTAAATGCTTTCGATTTCCTCCAAAATCATTTTCAGGATTGAATTACAAAAACAAACTTAGTGTAACTGATAAAATTTGCATTTCGCTGTGACAGTGATTAAAAGAGATGGTTGAACGCGCTCTGTTATATTAATTTTAACATTTTAAATTCATCCATTGTACCTATGGGAAGTATCCTTACACACACACACACACACACACACACACACACACACACGCACACACACACATAAATATATATATATATATATATATATATAGGTTTCGTTGAATAATATAGATAAGTTCTGTCTATTTTGTGTAAGATCCTTTCGTATAATCTGATTAGCTTGATAGTGCTGTCATTAAAAGACGACAAAAAATCGCAGTAATTGTTGATTTTTTTATCGGGTCTGAGCTTTCGGCTTACATAAGCCATTATCAAAGAATGAACATTTAATATATAGTGAACATAGAACATTTAAATTATTAACAGAGTGGAATTAAACAGAGAAAATTAAACCACGGAGGCAGGTCCATTTTTAGCGTGGCAGATGGCCGCAGGCGGTGACGAACTGTTGGCATGAGGGGATTGGTCTGCGAACTGCTACTACTACGGGTAGAGGGGGTAAGTATAGTAACTATGGGAGAGGTCAGTCAAATTCGATGTATTCACTTACGCGCAAATAACCTTCGGAAAGGCATTAATCCATTTCTCCCCTCCAGCTATGGCTCAAATAACAGGACAGATTGGGTTCTATAGATTTGGTTGGCAACCAGTCCACCTCAGAAAGTAATGGCAACTTACTCCCCAGTCATGTATGATCGCCCAAGCGTGTATCACTTATGGCGCTTAAATGATTGATATCAGCCAAGTATAGAACAATAGTTTTAAATAATGCAAGTGTATATATATATATATATATATATATATATATATAGTGTATCGAGGCAGCAAATAATTTTCTGAACATATACTGATAAATATAAGAAACAATGAATGTCTATTATGTTTAATTAGGAGCCGTTCTAAACGTCGTATTTTGGCTTTAATTTCAGTTGAAAATAAAGACAAAAATTCTACAACATTTGGATAATTTTTTATTAATTTGGTTCTAAGCTCTCGGCTCACATGAGCTATCTTCAGAGAGGTTATTAAGACGGTAATACAATAACATCCACCATATAATTTCTCACGCAGTCTCATATATATACCAGGGACGTGCAGTCTGGGTAGGCAAGGCAGGCAATACCTACTCTGTCTAAAGCGGATCAGCAGTTACATTTTCCTTTTGTGGCCCATATGTACCTAATCCAACAAAGTTACTCTGATTATTATGCATAAAATCCAAAATATTTTGTTTGCAAAATTACTTCATAAAGGTCATAAGCTGCCTATCCTGAGTAATTACTGACGACACGTGCCTGATATATATATATATATATATATATATATATATATATATATATATATATTATAAATTATGTTTTAGAACATGTACATAATTCTTTCTATATATGTCCTCTTCTCTACAATCATATGTTTGTTTCAATGTTGTGTTACCAACATTTCATCAGGAGGAAAGAGCAAGAGTTGGAATCATCCTCTGTTTATATTTGGTTCGTTGTTGTTGTAGGGTTGGTTGGGCTTATTGATAATTAAGTGAATGTGTCTTTCGTTTTGACCGTTAGACTCTTGAAGAACTTGATGTGTAAGTGCAAAATTGTTGATTAATGGTATTATCTGTTGGAATGTACGTTTTTATCGGTCGGGTATATCTTTTGGTTAGAATTTCGAAGAACGTTGTGTGTGGAGAGGTTTGATTATTTGGTCAGTTTTGTGTGTTTGTGTGTTTTTTTTTTGTTTTTTTTTGTTTTTGTTTTTTTGTGTGTGATTTAGGAACTTATCTTGTTTGTTGACCTTAAGAATTTTTAGGGACAGCTAATGGTTGGCTAGCCTTTAATTAATTATCTCTGTTGTTAGCAGACCTATTTTATGTATTTACTTTGATCTTGTGGCGAGACTTTCCGTTTGGGGTTCCTTAGATAGACGTGATAGGGGTGGGGTGTTTTTTCTTTTTAATTTTGATTTTTCCGGTACGGAATATTTTTTTATTTTATTTTTGTTTTTTATATTTTTATTTTAGCGGGATAGGGTTTTTCTTCCTTTATTTTTTTATTTTATATTCAAGTTTGGAGTATTATTGTATTTAGGTGAAGTTATTTCAAGAAATCTAAACTTGTATTTTTTAGGAAGTAAATGCAAATTTGCATTTTCTCAGTTTTTTATATAAAGTTGTATATTTAATCTTAATTTTGAGTTTAGAGAGTCGTTTTTTTCTTTTAATTTTTTATTTTTTCTATAAATTATCGTTTGGAATCCTATTCATTTCTTTTAATTTTTTATATATTTTATTTACTTAGATATTTTTGCGGTATTAGATCTTACTTTAAAGATTTATTAGATCGATTTTTTCTATAGCATTTTTTATCTCTTGTAATAAAAATATCTACTCAAATTTCCAGTATTTTTTAGCATGATTGTAGGGTTAGATCTTCAATGTGCTTACAGTTTATTTTTGTGTATGATATAATTATTCTGAAATAGTGTATTTAATCATAATTTTGAATATAGGAATTTTGATTCTTTTTAGAATTTGGGAGCCCTTTTTTTTCGTTTAATTTTGATTTTTCCAGTACGGAATATTTTTGTATTTAAGTAAGGTTATTGTGGTAAGTAAGGTTATTGTTGTAGACTTTAGTAATAGTGTGGGTGCTTGTTTATTTCTTTAATTTTACGTTTTATTTATTTAGATATTTTTGTGGGTATTAGACCTTTCTTTAAAGATTTATGAGATCGATTTTTTTATAGCATTTTTAATCTTTTATAATAAGAATATCTAATCAAACTCCTAATATTTCCTAGCATAATTGTAGGGTTAGGTCCCTAATGTGCTTGCAGTTTACTGTGGTTTCGTACCTCTGATTTAAAAGCTTGTTACTATTTATATATTTAAGGATCTCTATTTTTTCTTGAATGCAAAGAAAACATGGTTCTTTTATAGATTTTGCTGTTCTTGCTTGTTTGAGGATTTTCCATTTGACCTTAGGTGTTTTATTTTCGTCTTTTTATTTCCAAAAGTATTTGGAGAGAGATGTCATGTTTTGTTTTTCTTTGTTATTGAAGGATGAGAGGTGATTGTAAAAGCGCTTTTTAAATACGTTCATGGTATTCCCAATATATATTTTTCATCTTTAGAATTTTCTATGGATGAAATCGAACACATATATATCAGAGATTTCGTCAGACATTTATTGACCATGGGGCATTGGTTGGGGTTTCTACAGTTACAGAGGTTGTTATCATGGGACGGACTTGTATTAATGTTGGATTTATTTTTGCTGTGTATTTTTAATATTTTGGTGTTATGCATTTTTATTATTTTTTCTAAATTATTGGAACAGCTATAGCTTAATTTTATGGTATTTTTATTGAAGATTTTGCTCAGATGGTTATTTTTGGGAAAGTGCTTCTCTACTAATTTAAGAAATTTATGTCCCAGCTTGAAATTAACTGATTGGTTGAATGGAGGGTTATGCCATATTATTTTCCTGCTTCTATTTTTGTTTTTCGGACTTTTGAATTTTTCCACAAAACTGATTTTTGATGATTTATATCCGTTTTCCTTAAGAATTATATTATAAATTACCTTGTGCTTATCAAATATCTTTTTAGTGGATGAGTGTGTGTTAATGCGACGTTCAACTGATGATGGGATGTGCTTAACAATGGATGGTGGGTGATTAGAGTTGGGGCTTATATATATTGGGTTAGCGTTGTTTTCCATGTAAGGTTGAAAGTGTTCGATACTAGGTCTAATGTTATGTCTAGGAAGTCTACTTGCTTGATATTGTGATTCATCACTACGTTAAGGCCAAAGGATTTAAAGGCTCTATAGATTAATTTTCTGGTCTTATCAACCTTACATCCAGTAGATTTATCAATTATCATCAGTCTGTCGTCCCTATATAGTCCTATATTGCTCGTTTCGATTTCTTTATGTGCAGTTAAGTTGTACAGTAAGAATAATCCAATCAGGTCCGAAGCTTCTGCAGAATCCAGGGCACCCATGGATAAATCAAAGTTCTCCTTTGAGTTCTTAGTCCACTGTTTGTTGCCGTGGATTATAACTGATTTCCTGCAGTTCTGGATAAGTAATCGAGTGGTTTGAAAAGATTGATGGAAAAAATAAGGCCACTTTTTCACAATTTGACATTGTAGATTTTTACCCATCAATTTCGGAGAACCTATTCAGCCTCGCCCTGGAGTTCGCGGAATTCTACTCGGACATCAGGATGAGGTTAGAATTACCCTTTTCCTTTATATTTATTTAGTTTTGTTCTAAATAAATATAAAGGAAAAGGATTCCAGTATTTTACACACTGCCTGATGAGACATTGAAGTTTCAATGTCGAAACGAACATACCTTCGTAGCGAATATATATAGAATAATTATGTACATGTTCTAAAATATAATTTATTATATATATATATATATATATATATATATATATATATATATATATGTTTTGTTTTGTTTTTTTGTTAGTGCAATTTTGTTGCTTAATGTTAGCTATATGAGAAACGATATACACATATCTATGATAATTTAGGATTCTTTGGTTCGAAATTATGTGTTGACTTATTTTGAAGATAGACTCATATACAAGTACGTTCAGCAATCCACAAGGCACACAGAGCATCAGAAATATTAGCGTCTGCAACATAAATAAACAGAATTCAACGCAACAAATAAAACAAAAGCAACAACAGTTAAACATGCGGACACTTACGACATTTAGACAGCGTGTAGTCCCGTCTCTCTCCAATATCTTCTCTCCAGAGTTCCTCTTTTCACAAATATTTCATCCATTTCACTCGTGTCTGTTACAAAATGCATAGCTGGCAACCTACTCGTCAGAATATTCCGTGGGCGTGGATTTATGGCAGTGAGGGATTGTCTTTTTGAAGAAATTTACAAGTAAAACCAAAAACATGTGAAGACACGAAAATGTCTGAAACAATTTGAATGGTCAATATTCCCTCCAGAATCGTTAGTGAGTTAAACCAACAGGATATGATGACATTCTAACGAAGAAATTGTCATGCGTTCATCTGATCACCTCTCTATCGCTTCCTTCAAGAAACAATGCTACAACTATTGTTGATCATATATATATATATATATATATATATATATATATATATATATTATCGTTTCACCCCAAGGAATGTCACTGGTACTCAGGGGGTTACAGTGAGAGACAAAGGCACAGGGGGAAGAAATAATTAAAGATAAATGGGATTTAAGGAGATAGAAGATGGCAATTGACGCTGCATTGGAGATTGTAGCTATCATGGAAGCAAGTAAACGGAAGAGAGTTACACAGGCAGGAAGTGCGAGAAAAGAAACTATTTGAGTAGAAGAAGCGCTTACTATTTTAACGGTATAAGGTTGGGACCTTGATGCCAATCTAGTAACATACATAAATTCATGTGATCAGGACACCAGAGAAAGAGGCTTCTCAGAGCAGTTGCAATAAAAATATTTGTGGAACAGAAGGAAGTAAGGTCTTGTCGGTGTGAAAGTGAATGAAGGTGAATTGAAGTCAGAATCGACTACATTGCAAATTCTCATTTGGATTTTGTTGAGAATCTTGAGGAGAGTAGCATTAGCGCTTGACTAGATATGGCAACAGTATCCAAAGCAATAGGGTGAGATAAGAACGGGAAATGTAGAATTATGGGGTACTAGCAGTATAGCCCGGCGTTGCTCGGGTCTAATGAAAGCTTTAAAACTAATCCATGGTCCTGGAGCTCAAACTCTGTGGACGTTAGCACGAAAAACTAAAAAGCAATAGTTGTTTCCAGTTAAAGCGAAACCATAGACTGGAAGAAAATTGAATGGATGTAAGTCAAATTTTGATTTCCTGCTATCGATATCAAATAAGTTTTTTCGTCGTAAACTGAATTTTGAAGACTAAATCAGTCCTCTGAGTAAATGGTATCATGGCTGAGACTAAGAACTACAATTATACCTACTTAGAGCCAAACCTGAAGAAAAAACTAAAATAAAAGGGCTGAAAAAATACAGACATACAGGCAGATAAACAGACACACACAAACATCTTGCCTATTATAGTCATCCGCAGACAGATCTGTTTCGCTGTATCACAGCTCATCATTACGGTTAGACTCCGATTGCTTTTTAACCCAGGATTGAACCCGGCCGAATTGGCGTCAGTCGGCGATTCTACCTCTGGGCTACGAGCGTTCGGTAGAAGAAGGCAGACTTTTTAGCGCGTATATCATTACACACGCCCAATAGCTAGAGTGCTCTAATTTATTATTGAATAAGCGATGTGTATATGCCGGAGTAGCTACTGTTTTCAAAGTCTCCCATTCTTCCAAAGTGCTCAATCAGGGTGTGAGAGCGTAAATACTATAGTCATCCGCGATTTTCTGCTGTATTGTAAGAACTGCAACCTTGAAACTTCTGAATATCGTTTCTTATGTCTTTGTCTGTGAGTGTATCAAATTTGATTAAAATCTGACCACTCCTTCTATAACCTGATTTTTTCGATTATCGATTTTTGATATTTACCGGGGGTACCTCGACACAAAACTTAGCTAAGAACACTCGCAGACGCTTATAGTACAACTGCGTAAATTTTCAAGAAAATCGGTTCAGCCGTTTCGGAGTCTATAGGTAACGGATACACACACACAGACACACACAGAGACAAAGTTCCATTTATAAATAAGTTTAGATGAAGTATTGAAGCCAGTACGAAACGCAAGGTAACCTTTAAAAATGACGTTATGCTTACCATATATAGATCTCTGTTCATCGTTGGATTACGTTGGAAAAGTTTTATGACCCACCTCAATCTGGTATCTTTGTTTACACTAATAAACGATCAATTCACGTGTTGAATGCAGGAAGTGTTCACAGAGCAAACTACCTGCTTTACCACACCAATCCAAGGAGTGATGATTTAGTTTGAGTCGAAATCGAATTCCAGTTGAATTCCTTGCATTCACTTATTCGTAAATACTCTTGGGAAAGGTATTAATCTGTCTCTCCCCTCCAGTTATGGGTTAAATAACAGGACAGATTAGGTTCTATAGCCTTGGCTGGCAACCAGTCTATCGCAGAATGTAATAGCAACCTACTGTGGGATAATCTTCTGCCCAGTAAGTCATATCTCTTTCGAGATATGATCGCCCAAGCGTGTATCACGTATGATTAACTGACATAAAATCTACTGAGAGTTTTGCTCATTATTTTATCGAATAGCTTCACTTATACGCCAGCTCACCAGTCTAAAAATAACGTCACTTGTAAGAAGTCCTCGTTTTAAAACACTAAAATCACAAATCAGCGCTATTGCTGTTAAATAATAATTAATGCCAGAGTTTGTTTTTTTTTGTTTTTTTTGTTTTGTTTTTAGTGCTACGTTACTTTGGAGCAAAGACAATAATGAGAGTCCACACATTCTCTTTCGCCATGATCTCTGAATAGCAATTATTTTTCAGGAAATTTAGTGGAAAGGTTTTCAGTTGCCATTTTCACAGTTTACAATTTAGAGCAGTCCTTTTTCCAGACTGGCTACCACCTAAGGGTATAAAGCCTAGTCTATTTCTACTATTTTATTTATTTAATGTACAAGAAGTGAAGGATTCCTGCTTTTCTGAATGGCATTAGTACGAAAATAAACACAGCAGACTGTACCGGTATTTCAACTCAGTACGCGATAAACTGTTATGCTATCTGTAAAAGGATTTTTCTAGAACGTGGCTTAAAAAAGTCTCAAAATATGGTGAAAAAACAACGATCTTAAATACCGATTTTCACATGTCTACTTTATGTGATTAGCCCCAAGATAGACTGGTATACTGACAGGCTGGTGGACTGGCAGGTATGTAATTAAAAACAAACAGGCTTGCTGGGGAATTGTGATGACAAATTGGTAAGCTTGCAAAAAAATTGGCAGACTTAAGGACATGAGGGCTTAAGGGCAGACAGTTTTGGGGACATTCGGGTTTGGTGACAGACGGACTTGGGGACAGACAGGTTTGGGGACATTCGGTTTTGGGAACAGACTGATTTAGAGAAAGACAGGTTTTGGGACAGACAGGTTTGGGGACATTCGAGCTTGGAGACAGACAGACTTGGAGACCGACAGACTTGGTGACATTCGGGTTTGGGAACAGACTGTTTTGGAGAAAGACAGGCTTGGGGAAAGACAGGCGGGTTTGGGGACATTCGGGCTCAGAGTCAGACGGGTTTGGGAAAAGATGGATTTAGGACAGACTGGATGATTCTCTGGATATACTGTATCTTGTGGAAGTAATTTATAAATTACAATTTTAGGTATCTAGTTAGCTAATGTTTGCTGGAATGTTTCAGACTACGGATAATTGTAAACTTCCTCCATAATACTATAACATAATAAAACGTCCAGAGGCAAATTTTAACTGCCAGTTATTTGTTAATCCTGTTCCTGTCTAAACGCTAAAAACAGTGCAATTTTATATCATAAGATCTAAATGAAATATAGAGTGATATATATATATACATAGTACGTCGTTCTCTAAGAAAATCTTTGCATTAATTGAAAACTATGATTCCTATTTTCTGTTTGAATTTCTAAGATAAAGAGTTATCGTTATTTACTTCAGGGCTATTCTTTTGTCACAACGTTTCGGTCATTGTACCATCCAGCCTTCATCATGTGTATGTCAATCCGGTTAACTTGCTTGGAATTTCGAATGGAACCATTTTTTTTAAGTTACGAGAGTAGATTGTCTTCGTTCGACTGTCAATGTCGCAGTTAACAAGTCTTAAAAAGAAAATAAAGCCTCGGTATTGAGTCGCAAGGAAAAAAGTCCTAATGAGAAGATACAGCCTGGGTACTGAGTCGCAGGTGACAAGGCCCTGAAGAAAAGATACAGTTTGGGGATTTGGTCGCAAAGAACAAGTTCTTAATGGAACGATATAGCCTGGGAATCGGGGCTCATAGCATTATATCTTAATGAGAAAACGCAGTCTGGAGGTTGGGTCGCAGTGAATAAGCCTTAATAAGAAGATATAGTCTATGGATTGAGTCAGAGGGAACAAGGTATTAATGAGAAGATACAACCTAAGGGGTAGGACGCAGACTTCAAGATTTCAACTGAGTTTGTGGTGCAGTGGATATCGACTCGGAAAGAGAAAATGAGGAGCCGTGTTCGAATTCCAGTTGAATTCCTTGCATTCACTTACGCTCAAATAGCCTTCTCTTCCCTCCAGTTATGAGTTAAATAACATGAAAGATTGGGTCCTATAGCCTTGGCTGGCAACCAGTCTACCGCAGAAAGTAATGGCAACTTACTGCGAGATAATCCTCTGCCCAGTCAGCCATGTCTCTTTTGAGATATGATCGCCCAAATGGGTATCACGTATGGCACTTAACTGACTGACTGATTGATTTTGATGTGCATTGAGTTGAAGTAGATATCGGCTCGAAACGAGAAATCAGTGAGCTAGATTCGAATTTCAGTTGAATTCATTCATTCACTTAGACACAAGTACCCTTTGGAAAGGTATTAATCTGGCTCTTCTCCCTCCAGCTATGGGTTAAATAGCAGGATAGACTGGGTTCTATAGCCTTGACTGGTAACCAGTCTACCACACAAAGTAATGGCAAACTACTGCAAGAAACTATTTTGCTCAGTCAGCCATGTCTCTTTTGTGACAGGATCACACGAGCGTGTATAAAAGAATGCACTTAACGGCATTTAACTGACTGATAGATTTCGAAACACCCAATTCCTGTAGAAGTGCTTACTAGAATAATGTGATGCATTCAAATTATCATAGAAAATAGAATTTGTGAAGGATGCTGCGGATATCGTGGACTGAGCATGCAAGCAACGATGAGGTGTTGAAAAGGATGGCAACAAAAAGGAAATTAATAGTGAGCATCTGAAGTTCCTGGAACATGCAATGAGCAAGGAGGGCTTGAAGAACCTGATACTGACAGGCCAGATAGAAGGAAAAAGTGACAGAGGAAGGCAGCGGATAACATATTTACAGGGCCTGATCAGGTGGATGACGGAACGGGGGTTGCGAGGTGTAACAGGAGAAATCATACTAAGAGACACCAGGGATAGGGAGACGTGGAGAACCATAATCGCCTACGTCCTTAAGGGACAGGGCACATGGAAGAAAAAGATTTTGCATTCAGTGTATAAAGAAATTAAAATTAAACCTTTAAATTTTATTCTTTTATTTGTGATCAATGTTGTTGTTTTTATTGCTGTAGATCGAGGATCTAATTAGTTACGATGAAAAGCAACTCAGTTTAAAATGAAAGTTAATATCCAGAAATATTATTAACCCTCTAGGGCCATTCGTATCATATTTGATACAGTATGAAAACAAGCCTTGAAAGAAATATTTTCCTGAAAAATTTTTTAAGAGAAATATTTTATAAATTTCAAATGAAAGCAGTACTGACTGCTCAGTCAATGAATACCAAATGTTTCCTTATAGGAAATACTGTATCAAATATGATACGAATGGCCCTAGAGGGTTAATGGTTACGAATATATGTCTTTATATGTTTGTTTGTTTTGTTTTGTTTTTTTCTGCATTGTGTTTTATGTCTGAGAACTTGAATGTAACCGGCAAGAATTAGTGCTAAAATTAATACTCGTGTAAAAGACGATTCATTTTCTTCTGATTTGGGCAAACAATATTCCGTAATTACAAAGAATTTGTGAGATTTTCTAAAAAGAATTAGAGAGTGAAGCTGAAGGAGAATTGGGCCACAAATTAATTTTCTTTTTGAATAACGAAACAGTAGCATAATTACGCAATACAACAAACTCATAAGTACGTCCTTGGTACGACGATAAAGTATATTCGGCAGCAAGGCCTCCAATTGGAAGGTTTTAAGGAATGTTCCAGTTGAATCCATTGTATTCACTTGCGCGCAAATACCCTTGGGAAAGGTATTAATCCATCTCTTCCTTCCAGTTATAGATTAAATAGCAGGACAGATTGGGTTCTATAGCCTTGGTCGGCAACCAGTCTACAGCAGAAAGCAATGGCAACCTACTGCGGGATAATCTTCTGCTCAGTCAGTCATGTCTCTTTCGAGACATGATCGCCCAAGCGTGTATCACGTATGGCACTTAACTGACTGACTGTTCCTATTGAGATGTTCATATGCCGTAAAATAAACCAAGTGTAAAAACAGATAAGTTTTTGTTTTTCTTGATTTTGTTTTTTTTGGTGGGGGGGTTCTTTTTTAAAGAAAATAAATAAAAGGTTTACTGTAAGAGAAATCGATCTTTTAAATAATGATAATTATGAGTGACGTAATGGACTGTCCAGAAAGTTCGTTCTGTTATTCGAAGATATCAGAAGCGTTTATCAAAAACAATCCCTTTAATTTTTTGTGATAGCTGTTAACACAACGTTCTTCATTTTTTTTTTTTTTTGATGAATTGATGTATTTCTGCTTTATTGATCCTAACATTTAATATGGAACAAAATAGGAAACAGTTTTGGTTTTATATGAATTTAGTTTATATATAACTTTGCTCTTTTCATTTCATAATACCCACTTGGAATTTGAGGAATGTTGAAAAAAAATTGTCAGAGGCGACAATAGACTTCAAGTGATTTCATAAAAGCATCGAAAACAACACACAGTTTTAGATGGTCATTATTTTTTTTTATTTTGTTAAAAACCGAAAACTGAAAAGTGTTGGAAACAAAAACAAACAAAATTTAAATTAAAAAATACATAGAAAGTCGATTTGACAAAAATAAAAATAAATGTACAAAACCAAAACAAGAATAAAAATGTTCACGAACATGCAAAATTTAGGTCCAGCCTATAGGGAATTATTTGCATATATATATATATATATATATATATATATATATATATATATGTATGTATGTATGTGTGTGTGTGTGTGTGTGTGTGTGTGTGATTTTGCATATGCGTGCGTATTTACGTGTACGTTGTGTGTATTTTGGCGCGTCAATGCGTGTGTGTTTACGTGTATACATGTTTACGTGCCAGTATGCTTGTATATATATATGAGTGTGTACTCCTTGGTGTGTGCGTGCGCAATTGTGTGCTCATATGCGTATATGCACGCAATAATGTGCATGTGCTTATGTGTGTTAAAAGAAATAGGCGTATCACAAATAAACAGTATACGCACACGTACATATGCGCATACCTATATATATATATATATATATTCTCCGAAGATCGCTTTTGGCGTGAAATTGGCACTCGCTATGCACTGTAGATTCCTGATCACACTATGTCGACAAACCTTTTATCCCCAGTATTAAGTATTCTTCCCCAATACATACAGCTTCTTTTCAATTATATATACATATATAAATGTGTGTGTGTCAGTGT